>OX254029.1:7500-12500 GCA_946000715.1 Vitis cinerea var. helleri x Vitis riparia | reverse complement strand
TTTAGGGTTTAGGGTTTAGGGTTTAGGGTTTAGGGTTTAGGGTTTAGGGTTTAGGGTTTAGGGTTTAGGGTTTAGGGTTTAGGGTTTAGGGTTTAGGGTTTAGGGTTTAGGGTTTAGGGTTTAGGGTTTAGGGTTTAGGGTTTAGGGTTTAGGGTTTAGGGTTTAGGGTTTAGGGTTTAGGGTTTAGGGTTTAGGGTTTAGGGTTTAGGGTTTAGGGTTTAGGGTTTAGGGTTTAGGGTTTAGGGTTTAGGGTTTAGGGTTTAGGGTTTAGGGTTTAGGGTTTAGGGTTTAGGGTTTAGGGTTTAGGGTTTAGGGTTTAGGGTTTAGGGTTTAGGGTTTAGGGTTTAGGGTTTAGGGTTTAGGGTTTAGGGTTTAGGGTTTAGGGTTTAGGGTTTAGGGTTTAGGGTTTAGGGTTTAGGGTTTAGGGTTTAGGGTTTAGGGTTTAGGGTTTAGGGTTTAGGGTTTAGGGTTTAGGGTTTAGGGTTTAGGGTTTAGGGTTTAGGGTTTAGGGTTTAGGGTTTAGGGTTTAGGGTTTAGGGTTTAGGGTTTAGGGTTTAGGGTTTAGGGTTTAGGGTTTAGGGTTTAGGGTTTAGGGTTTAGGGTTTAGGGTTTAGGGTTTAGGGTTTAGGGTTTAGGGTTTAGGGTTTAGGGTTTAGGGTTTAGGGTTTAGGGTTTAGGGTTTAGGGTTTAGGGTTTAGGGTTTAGGGTTTAGGGTTTAGGGTTTAGGGTTTAGGGTTTAGGGTTTAGGGTTTAGGGTTTAGGGTTTAGGGTTTAGGGTTTAGGGTTTAGGGTTTAGGGTTTAGGGTTTAGGGTTTAGGGTTTAGGGTTTAGGGTTTAGGGTTTAGGGTTTAGGGTTTAGGGTTTAGGGTTTAGGGTTTAGGGTTTAGGGTTTAGGGTTTAGGGTTTAGGGTTTAGGGTTTAGGGTTTAGGGTTTAGGGTTTAGGGTTTAGGGTTTAGGGTTTAGGGTTTAGGGTTTAGGGTTTAGGGTTTAGGGTTTAGGGTTTAGGGTTTAGGGTTTAGGGTTTAGGGTTTAGGGTTTAGGGTTTAGGGTTTAGGGTTTAGGGTTTAGGGTTTAGGGTTTAGGGTTTAGGGTTTAGGGTTTAGGGTTTAGGGTTTAGGGTTTAGGGTTTAGGGTTTAGGGTTTAGGGTTTAGGGTTTAGGGTTTAGGGTTTAGGGTTTAGGGTTTAGGGTTTAGGGTTTAGGGTTTAGGGTTTAGGGTTTAGGGTTTAGGGTTTAGGGTTTAGGGTTTAGGGTTTAGGGTTTAGGGTTTAGGGTTTAGGGTTTAGGGTTTAGGGTTTAGGGTTTAGGGTTTAGGGTTTAGGGTTTAGGGTTTAGGGTTTAGGGTTTAGGGTTTAGGGTTTAGGGTTTAGGGTTTAGGGTTTAGGGTTTAGGGTTTAGGGTTTAGGGTTTAGGGTTTAGGGTTTAGGGTTTAGGGTTTAGGGTTTAGGGTTTAGGGTTTAGGGTTTAGGGTTTAGGGTTTAGGGTTTAGGGTTTAGGGTTTAGGGTTTAGGGTTTAGGGTTTAGGGTTTAGGGTTTAGGGTTTAGGGTTTAGGGTTTAGGGTTTAGGGTTTAGGGTTTAGGGTTTAGGGTTTAGGGTTTAGGGTTTAGGGTTTAGGGTTTAGGGTTTAGGGTTTAGGGTTTAGGGTTTAGGGTTTAGGGTTTAGGGTTTAGGGTTTAGGGTTTAGGGTTTAGGGTTTAGGGTTTAGGGTTTAGGGTTTAGGGTTTAGGGTTTAGGGTTTAGGGTTTAGGGTTTAGGGTTTAGGGTTTAGGGTTTAGGGTTTAGGGTTTAGGGTTTAGGGTTTAGGGTTTAGGGTTTAGGGTTTAGGGTTTAGGGTTTAGGGTTTAGGGTTTAGGGTTTAGGGTTTAGGGTTTAGGGTTTAGGGTTTAGGGTTTAGGGTTTAGGGTTTAGGGTTTAGGGTTTAGGGTTTAGGGTTTAGGGTTTAGGGTTTAGGGTTTAGGGTTTAGGGTTTAGGGTTTAGGGTTTAGGGTTTAGGGTTTAGGGTTTAGGGTTTAGGGTTTAGGGTTTAGGGTTTAGGGTTTAGGGTTTAGGGTTTAGGGTTTAGGGTTTAGGGTTTAGGGTTTAGGGTTTAGGGTTTAGGGTTTAGGGTTTAGGGTTTAGGGTTTAGGGTTTAGGGTTTAGGGTTTAGGGTTTAGGGTTTAGGGTTTAGGGTTTAGGGTTTAGGGTTTAGGGTTTAGGGTTTAGGGTTTAGGGTTTAGGGTTTAGGGTTTAGGGTTTAGGGTTTAGGGTTTAGGGTTTAGGGTTTAGGGTTTAGGGTTTAGGGTTTAGGGTTTAGGGTTTAGGGTTTAGGGTTTAGGGTTTAGGGTTTAGGGTTTAGGGTTTAGGGTTTAGGGTTTAGGGTTTAGGGTTTAGGGTTTAGGGTTTAGGGTTTAGGGTTTAGGGTTTAGGGTTTAGGGTTTAGGGTTTAGGGTTTAGGGTTTAGGGTTTAGGGTTTAGGGTTTAGGGTTTAGGGTTTAGGGTTTAGGGTTTAGGGTTTAGGGTTTAGGGTTTAGGGTTTAGGGTTTAGGGTTTAGGGTTTAGGGTTTAGGGTTTAGGGTTTAGGGTTTAGGGTTTAGGGTTTAGGGTTTAGGGTTTAGGGTTTAGGGTTTAGGGTTTAGGGTTTAGGGTTTAGGGTTTAGGGTTTAGGGTTTAGGGTTTAGGGTTTAGGGTTTAGGGTTTAGGGTTTAGGGTTTAGGGTTTAGGGTTTAGGGTTTAGGGTTTAGGGTTTAGGGTTTAGGGTTTAGGGTTTAGGGTTTAGGGTTTAGGGTTTAGGGTTTAGGGTTTAGGGTTTAGGGTTTAGGGTTTAGGGTTTAGGGTTTAGGGTTTAGGGTTTAGGGTTTAGGGTTTAGGGTTTAGGGTTTAGGGTTTAGGGTTTAGGGTTTAGGGTTTAGGGTTTAGGGTTTAGGGTTTAGGGTTTAGGGTTTAGGGTTTAGGGTTTAGGGTTTAGGGTTTAGGGTTTAGGGTTTAGGGTTTAGGGTTTAGGGTTTAGGGTTTAGGGTTTAGGGTTTAGGGTTTAGGGTTTAGGGTTTAGGGTTTAGGGTTTAGGGTTTAGGGTTTAGGGTTTAGGGTTTAGGGTTTAGGGTTTAGGGTTTAGGGTTTAGGGTTTAGGGTTTAGGGTTTAGGGTTTAGGGTTTAGGGTTTAGGGTTTAGGGTTTAGGGTTTAGGGTTTAGGGTTTAGGGTTTAGGGTTTAGGGTTTAGGGTTTAGGGTTTAGGGTTTAGGGTTTAGGGTTTAGGGTTTAGGGTTTAGGGTTTAGGGTTTAGGGTTTAGGGTTTAGGGTTTAGGGTTTAGGGTTTAGGGTTTAGGGTTTAGGGTTTAGGGTTTAGGGTTTAGGGTTTAGGGTTTAGGGTTTAGGGTTTAGGGTTTAGGGTTTAGGGTTTAGGGTTTAGGGTTTAGGGTTTAGGGTTTAGGGTTTAGGGTTTAGGGTTTAGGGTTTAGGGTTTAGGGTTTAGGGTTTAGGGTTTAGGGTTTAGGGTTTAGGGTTTAGGGTTTAGGGTTTAGGGTTTAGGGTTTAGGGTTTAGGGTTTAGGGTTTAGGGTTTAGGGTTTAGGGTTTAGGGTTTAGGGTTTAGGGTTTAGGGTTTAGGGTTTAGGGTTTAGGGTTTAGGGTTTAGGGTTTAGGGTTTAGGGTTTAGGGTTTAGGGTTTAGGGTTTAGGGTTTAGGGTTTAGGGTTTAGGGTTTAGGGTTTAGGGTTTAGGGTTTAGGGTTTAGGGTTTAGGGTTTAGGGTTTAGGGTTTAGGGTTTAGGGTTTAGGGTTTAGGGTTTAGGGTTTAGGGTTTAGGGTTTAGGGTTTAGGGTTTAGGGTTTAGGGTTTAGGGTTTAGGGTTTAGGGTTTAGGGTTTAGGGTTTAGGGTTTAGGGTTTAGGGTTTAGGGTTTAGGGTTTAGGGTTTAGGGTTTAGGGTTTAGGGTTTAGGGTTTAGGGTTTAGGGTTTAGGGTTTAGGGTTTAGGGTTTAGGGTTTAGGGTTTAGGGTTTAGGGTTTAGGGTTTAGGGTTTAGGGTTTAGGGTTTAGGGTTTAGGGTTTAGGGTTTAGGGTTTAGGGTTTAGGGTTTAGGGTTTAGGGTTTAGGGTTTAGGGTTTAGGGTTTAGGGTTTAGGGTTTAGGGTTTAGGGTTTAGGGTTTAGGGTTTAGGGTTTAGGGTTTAGGGTTTAGGGTTTAGGGTTTAGGGTTTAGGGTTTAGGGTTTAGGGTTTAGGGTTTAGGGTTTAGGGTTTAGGGTTTAGGGTTTAGGGTTTAGGGTTTAGGGTTTAGGGTTTAGGGTTTAGGGTTTAGGGTTTAGGGTTTAGGGTTTAGGGTTTAGGGTTTAGGGTTTAGGGTTTAGGGTTTAGGGTTTAGGGTTTAGGGTTTAGGGTTTAGGGTTTAGGGTTTAGGGTTTAGGGTTTAGGGTTTAGGGTTTAGGGTTTAGGGTTTAGGGTTTAGGGTTTAGGGTTTAGGGTTTAGGGTTTAGGGTTTAGGGTTTAGGGTTTAGGGTTTAGGGTTTAGGGTTTAGGGTTTAGGGTTTAGGGTTTAGGGTTTAGGGTTTAGGGTTTAGGGTTTAGGGTTTAGGGTTTAGGGTTTAGGGTTTAGGGTTTAGGGTTTAGGGTTTAGGGTTTAGGGTTTAGGGTTTAGGGTTTAGGGTTTAGGGTTTAGGGTTTAGGGTTTAGGGTTTAGGGTTTAGGGTTTAGGGTTTAGGGTTTAGGGTTTAGGGTTTAGGGTTTAGGGTTTAGGGTTTAGGGTTTAGGGTTTAGGGTTTAGGGTTTAGGGTTTAGGGTTTAGGGTTTAGGGTTTAGGGTTTAGGGTTTAGGGTTTAGGGTTTAGGGTTTAGGGTTTAGGGTTTAGGGTTTAGGGTTTAGGGTTTAGGGTTTAGGGTTTAGGGTTTAGGGTTTAGGGTTTAGGGTTTAGGGTTTAGGGTTTAGGGTTTAGGGTTTAGGGTTTAGGGTTTAGGGTTTAGGGTTTAGGGTTTAGGGTTTAGGGTTTAGGGTTTAGGGTTTAGGGTTTAGGGTTTAGGGTTTAGGGTTTAGGGTT